>LR990253.1:0-2500 GCA_905147385.1 Limenitis camilla | reverse complement strand
TAAACATTCACAGACTTAACCAGACGAGTAATCTTGAATAGACAAATCAAATCATTAAATCCTAATAGACAATATGTACAACTAGAGATGCTAATACTGAATTATTAAGTTAAAATATTGTTAATAAATAAGATGTAATAGATAACATATCTGTATAAATTAAACGGAAGTTATATACAGTTAAAATACTACATGGAGCTTATGGAGCTCCTTGTAATATAGCCGTATAAATCTGAATGACAATTAAATATAATAGGAGTGTTATATAAAAACCCCTAAAAGACAAACTCAATAGTATAGATTTAAATAATAACTAAATATACTAAAGAATATATGAAAATTTTTATAAATAAATTTAGCAATAATAGTTAAATATAATAAAAGTAATGTTTGAGAATTCTGATAAATAAATAAAGCAATATCAATTTAAATAATAGTTAAATATAATTAAAGTAATGTTTGAGAGTTCTGATGAGTAATAAAGCAATATCAATTTAAATAGTAGTTAAATATAATTAAAGTAATGTTTGAGAGTTCTGATAAATAAATAAAGCAATATCAATTTAAATAATAGTTAAATATAATTAAAGTAATGTTTGAGAGTTCTGATGAGTAATAAAGCAATATCAATTTAAATAGTAGTTAAATATAATTAAAGTAATGTTTGAGAGTTCTGATAAATAAATAAAGCAATATCAATTTAAATAATAGTTAAATATAATTAAAGTAATGTTTGAGAATTCTGATAAATAAATAAAGCAATATCAATTAAATAATAGTTAAATATAATTAAAGTATATAAATAGCAATATTAAAAGAATAAAATAGTGAGATAACACACTATTATAATGTTTAACAATGTTAGCAGAGGTATAGAGCCCCAGATAAAATAAAAAGGCAAAACACAATGAAATTAATTATGAAAAGAAAGTATAGAGCCCCTGATAAAATAAAAAGGCAAAACACAATGGGATAAATTATGAGTATAAGGTATAAAACTCCTAATTAAATGGAGTATTAAGACACAATAGAATAGATTATTGACAAATGAATATGATAGAATAGATTATTAACAAATGAACATGCTAAAAATGATGATGATAAAAGGTGCTAGATATAAGTATGAGTATATAATGGGCAATATAATACATGAGATAGTAATTAACATGTATTATATCAACAATCACAATGCTGCTTGACTAGTATTTGCCTGACGAATACTAGATAATGATAGAGAATATGTGACATGTAAATCAATAAGCAAGATAATGTATAAGATAATACAATATAGATTGCATAAGATAAAAATATAAGGAGTACTAGATATACATAAACAAAATAATATAGGATTAGTATAAATTAAATTAAATAAATCAGAGTACCTATTATTCTTAATTGACAAGTAGGCACGTGAGAGTTCTTAAATAATAATACTACTAAAAGTGGCATTATAATATAATATTAAGTAAAACAATAATTAGTATAAATGATATAAAGAGATTTAACTATCACATGAGTTACTATGAAATAATAAAGTAATCAGTATAAACGTGTATGATAAAAATATTACGTAATATTAACGTAATATTAACAGCGGACTAATGCAAGTACTCAATGACCTAGCCAGAAACAAGTCCGGCCGTCATGCCTCGTGACGCGATGAGTTAATAATAGGTAGTACCTAGTTATAAATATAAATAGGCAAAAACATAAATAGAAAGCTTATTTGGTATAAAATAAATAATAAAATATTAACTAGCTTAAGTAATAAAAATAGTTAATATAAAGTATGAATAAATAAGATAATGTATGTAATAACAATTGATACAAACCAACCCAAATATATATTCAAATTATAAACTCCTGACAAAATAAAATAGTAAAGCGAAATAGGATAATGCGTAAGTGTGTAAACAATTAAATGGTACGGTACCCCTGATAAAGTAAGTAAGCAAAAGCGCATTAGACTGATATTGTGTGTATAACCGAATTATTTAAAAAAAATTCTGAAAGAGTAATTTAGTAAAGACCCAGTAGAATAATGGTTAATTATATAAGAAAATTGACGTATAAATAGATAGCAAAATTATATTTGTGATATAAATGAATATAGATTAAATTAAATAAATGTTGCGCCCTTTAGCTAGTACTTGCGTACTAAAAAAATAGTATAGAAAATATGACATATAAATCAATAAAACAATTTAAAATAAATAAGATAAGATAAAGTGATATATTGAGCAGTTGTAATAAGTAGTAACGATAAAAGTACTGGATATAAATGTGAATATAAGTGATCAAAATAATGTATGGAATAATAAATAAATAAGTAAGATCGTAACAATATAATGTCACGTAAAATGATAGTCAGTAAAAATAATGTAATGAGTAATTTAGCTAGCGCATGAGTTACTATGAAATAATAACATTAATCGATATAAACGTATATGAGCAAATTATTGCGTAACATTTACAACAACAAATGCAAGTACATATTGAC
>LR990252.1:8053373-8072790 GCA_905147385.1 Limenitis camilla | reverse complement strand
AAAACTTAACATTTTAACTAAACAATAGTCTTTATCACTTCCGAAACTACCCTTTTTACATAAATTTTTTACGTTATCTAATACGTACATTATCCCTCTATATCATAAAGTAGTTTTCATCACAGTTTTATAGTAAAAATATTCGAAATTTTTAGTAAATTTGTTCAATTTTGACAAATTTTCGTGCAAAAATCCAGTTTTTCTTAGACAATAGTTACATTAGTTTATCCGATTCTTCTCGTTTGTATACCGTTGAATAGCTATTCTTATTACCTATCCAACGACACCACATTTGTCAAGATATCTCGCGATAAGAGCGAAAATAATTAAACATCTTTGGATATTCTCCACACCGAGTCTACCTTAGCGGTGAGATATCGAATATTAGACATATACAAAATTTTGAAAATTAACGTAGATTCCTTCGAGCTTTTGTTCCAAAATTTTTTATATCGATTAGAAACCACCTTCCGCACGTTACCTAATAAAAATTATCTAATTTGATATATGTAAAATTTCTTTTTATCAGTAAAATATATGAAAATTCTGTAAAAACTTAACATTTTAACTAAACAATAGTCTTTATCACTTCCGAAACTACCCTTTTTACATAAATTTTTTACGTTATCTAATACGTACATTATCCCTCTATATCATAAAGTAGTTTTCATCACAGTTTTATAGTAAAAATATTCGAAATTTTTAGTAAATTTGTTCAATTTTGACAAATTTTCGTGCAAAAATCCAGTTTTTCTTAGACAATAGTTACATTAGTTTATCCGATTCTTCTCGTTTGTATACCGTTGAATAGCTATTCTTATTACCTATCCAACGACACCACATTTGTCAAGATATCTCGCGATAAGAGCGAAAATAATTAAACATCTTTGGATATTCTCCACACCGAGTCTACCTTAGCGGTGAGATATCGAATATTAGACATATACAAAATTTTGAAAATTAACGTAGATTCCTTCGAGCTTTTGTTCCAAAATTTTTTATATCGATTAGAAACCACCTTCCGCACGTTACCTAATAAAAATTATCTAATTTGATATATGTAAAATTTCTTTTTATCAGTAAAATATATGAAAATTCTGTAAAAACTTAACATTTTAACTAAACAATAGTCTTTATCACTTCCGAAACTACCCTTTTTACATAAATTTTTTACGTTATCTAATACGTACATTATCCCTCTATATCATAAAGTAGTTTTCATCACAGTTTTATAGTAAAAATATTCGAAATTTTTAGTAAATTTGTTCAATTTTGACAAATTTTCGTGCAAAAATCCAGTTTTTCTTAGACAATAGTTACATTAGTTTATCCGATTCTTCTCGTTTGTATACCGTTGAATAGCTATTCTTATTACCTATCCAACGACACCACATTTGTCAAGATATCTCGCGATAAGAGCGAAAATAATTAAACATCTTTGGATATTCTCCACACCGAGTCTACCTTAGCGGTGAGATATCGAATATTAGACATATACAAAATTTTGAAAATTAACGTAGATTCCTTCGAGCTTTTGTTCCAAAATTTTTTATATCGATTAGAAACCACCTTCCGCACGTTACCTAATAAAAATTATCTAATTTGATATATGTAAAATTTCTTTTTATCAGTAAAATATATGAAAATTCTGTAAAAACTTAACATTTTAACTAAACAATAGTCTTTATCACTTCCGAAACTACCCTTTTTACATAAATTTTTTACGTTATCTAATACGTACATTATCCCTCTATATCATAAAGTAGTTTTCATCACAGTTTTATAGTAAAAATATTCGAAATTTTTAGTAAATTTGTTCAATTTTGACAAATTTTCGTGCAAAAATCCAGTTTTTCTTAGACAATAGTTACATTAGTTTATCCGATTCTTCTCGTTTGTATACCGTTGAATAGCTATTCTTATTACCTATCCAACGACACCACATTTGTCAAGATATCTCGCGATAAGAGCGAAAATAATTAAACATCTTTGGATATTCTCCACACCGAGTCTACCTTAGCGGTGAGATATCGAATATTAGACATATACAAAATTTTGAAAATTAACGTAGATTCCTTCGAGCTTTTGTTCCAAAATTTTTTATATCGATTAGAAACCACCTTCCGCACGTTACCTAATAAAAATTATCTAATTTGATATATGTAAAATTTCTTTTTATCAGTAAAATATATGAAAATTCTGTAAAAACTTAACATTTTAACTAAACAATAGTCTTTATCACTTCCGAAACTACCCTTTTTACATAAATTTTTTACGTTATCTAATACGTACATTATCCCTCTATATCATAAAGTAGTTTTCATCACAGTTTTATAGTAAAAATATTCGAAATTTTTAGTAAATTTGTTCAATTTTGACAAATTTTCGTGCAAAAATCCAGTTTTTCTTAGACAATAGTTACATTAGTTTATCCGATTCTTCTCGTTTGTATACCGTTGAATAGCTATTCTTATTACCTATCCAACGACACCACATTTGTCAAGATATCTCGCGATAAGAGCGAAAATAATTAAACATCTTTGGATATTCTCCACACCGAGTCTACCTTAGCGGTGAGATATCGAATATTAGACATATACAAAATTTTGAAAATTAACGTAGATTCCTTCGAGCTTTTGTTCCAAAATTTTTTATATCGATTAGAAACCACCTTCCGCACGTTACCTAATAAAAATTATCTAATTTGATATATGTAAAATTTCTTTTTATCAGTAAAATATATGAAAATTCTGTAAAAACTTAACATTTTAACTAAACAATAGTCTTTATCACTTCCGAAACTACCCTTTTTACATAAATTTTTTACGTTATCTAATACGTACATTATCCCTCTATATCATAAAGTAGTTTTCATCACAGTTTTATAGTAAAAATATTCGAAATTTTTAGTAAATTTGTTCAATTTTGACAAATTTTCGTGCAAAAATCCAGTTTTTCTTAGACAATAGTTACATTAGTTTATCCGATTCTTCTCGTTTGTATACCGTTGAATAGCTATTCTTATTACCTATCCAACGACACCACATTTGTCAAGATATCTCGCGATAAGAGCGAAAATAATTAAACATCTTTGGATATTCTCCACACCGAGTCTACCTTAGCGGTGAGATATCGAATATTAGACATATACAAAATTTTGAAAATTAACGTAGATTCCTTCGAGCTTTTGTTCCAAAATTTTTTATATCGATTAGAAACCACCTTCCGCACGTTACCTAATAAAAATTATCTAATTTGATATATGTAAAATTTCTTTTTATCAGTAAAATATATGAAAATTCTGTAAAAACTTAACATTTTAACTAAACAATAGTCTTTATCACTTCCGAAACTACCCTTTTTACATAAATTTTTTACGTTATCTAATACGTACATTATCCCTCTATATCATAAAGTAGTTTTCATCACAGTTTTATAGTAAAAATATTCGAAATTTTTAGTAAATTTGTTCAATTTTGACAAATTTTCGTGCAAAAATCCAGTTTTTCTTAGACAATAGTTACATTAGTTTATCCGATTCTTCTCGTTTGTATACCGTTGAATAGCTATTCTTATTACCTATCCAACGACACCACATTTGTCAAGATATCTCGCGATAAGAGCGAAAATAATTAAACATCTTTGGATATTCTCCACACCGAGTCTACCTTAGCGGTGAGATATCGAATATTAGACATATACAAAATTTTGAAAATTAACGTAGATTCCTTCGAGCTTTTGTTCCAAAATTTTTTATATCGATTAGAAACCACCTTCCGCACGTTACCTAATAAAAATTATCTAATTTGATATATGTAAAATTTCTTTTTATCAGTAAAATATATGAAAATTCTGTAAAAACTTAACATTTTAACTAAACAATAGTCTTTATCACTTCCGAAACTACCCTTTTTACATAAATTTTTTACGTTATCTAATACGTACATTATCCCTCTATATCATAAAGTAGTTTTCATCACAGTTTTATAGTAAAAATATTCGAAATTTTTAGTAAATTTGTTCAATTTTGACAAATTTTCGTGCAAAAATCCAGTTTTTCTTAGACAATAGTTACATTAGTTTATCCGATTCTTCTCGTTTGTATACCGTTGAATAGCTATTCTTATTACCTATCCAACGACACCACATTTGTCAAGATATCTCGCGATAAGAGCGAAAATAATTAAACATCTTTGGATATTCTCCACACCGAGTCTACCTTAGCGGTGAGATATCGAATATTAGACATATACAAAATTTTGAAAATTAACGTAGATTCCTTCGAGCTTTTGTTCCAAAATTTTTTATATCGATTAGAAACCACCTTCCGCACGTTACCTAATAAAAATTATCTAATTTGATATATGTAAAATTTCTTTTTATCAGTAAAATATATGAAAATTCTGTAAAAACTTAACATTTTAACTAAACAATAGTCTTTATCACTTCCGAAACTACCCTTTTTACATAAATTTTTTACGTTATCTAATACGTACATTATCCCTCTATATCATAAAGTAGTTTTCATCACAGTTTTATAGTAAAAATATTCGAAATTTTTAGTAAATTTGTTCAATTTTGACAAATTTTCGTGCAAAAATCCAGTTTTTCTTAGACAATAGTTACATTAGTTTATCCGATTCTTCTCGTTTGTATACCGTTGAATAGCTATTCTTATTACCTATCCAACGACACCACATTTGTCAAGATATCTCGCGATAAGAGCGAAAATAATTAAACATCTTTGGATATTCTCCACACCGAGTCTACCTTAGCGGTGAGATATCGAATATTAGACATATACAAAATTTTGAAAATTAACGTAGATTCCTTCGAGCTTTTGTTCCAAAATTTTTTATATCGATTAGAAACCACCTTCCGCACGTTACCTAATAAAAATTATCTAATTTGATATATGTAAAATTTCTTTTTATCAGTAAAATATATGAAAATTCTGTAAAAACTTAACATTTTAACTAAACAATAGTCTTTATCACTTCCGAAACTACCCTTTTTACATAAATTTTTTACGTTATCTAATACGTACATTATCCCTCTATATCATAAAGTAGTTTTCATCACAGTTTTATAGTAAAAATATTCGAAATTTTTAGTAAATTTGTTCAATTTTGACAAATTTTCGTGCAAAAATCCAGTTTTTCTTAGACAATAGTTACATTAGTTTATCCGATTCTTCTCGTTTGTATACCGTTGAATAGCTATTCTTATTACCTATCCAACGACACCACATTTGTCAAGATATCTCGCGATAAGAGCGAAAATAATTAAACATCTTTGGATATTCTCCACACCGAGTCTACCTTAGCGGTGAGATATCGAATATTAGACATATACAAAATTTTGAAAATTAACGTAGATTCCTTCGAGCTTTTGTTCCAAAATTTTTTATATCGATTAGAAACCACCTTCCGCACGTTACCTAATAAAAATTATCTAATTTGATATATGTAAAATTTCTTTTTATCAGTAAAATATATGAAAATTCTGTAAAAACTTAACATTTTAACTAAACAATAGTCTTTATCACTTCCGAAACTACCCTTTTTACATAAATTTTTTACGTTATCTAATACGTACATTATCCCTCTATATCATAAAGTAGTTTTCATCACAGTTTTATAGTAAAAATATTCGAAATTTTTAGTAAATTTGTTCAATTTTGACAAATTTTCGTGCAAAAATCCAGTTTTTCTTAGACAATAGTTACATTAGTTTATCCGATTCTTCTCGTTTGTATACCGTTGAATAGCTATTCTTATTACCTATCCAACGACACCACATTTGTCAAGATATCTCGCGATAAGAGCGAAAATAATTAAACATCTTTGGATATTCTCCACACCGAGTCTACCTTAGCGGTGAGATATCGAATATTAGACATATACAAAATTTTGAAAATTAACGTAGATTCCTTCGAGCTTTTGTTCCAAAATTTTTTATATCGATTAGAAACCACCTTCCGCACGTTACCTAATAAAAATTATCTAATTTGATATATGTAAAATTTCTTTTTATCAGTAAAATATATGAAAATTCTGTAAAAACTTAACATTTTAACTAAACAATAGTCTTTATCACTTCCGAAACTACCCTTTTTACATAAATTTTTTACGTTATCTAATACGTACATTATCCCTCTATATCATAAAGTAGTTTTCATCACAGTTTTATAGTAAAAATATTCGAAATTTTTAGTAAATTTGTTCAATTTTGACAAATTTTCGTGCAAAAATCCAGTTTTTCTTAGACAATAGTTACATTAGTTTATCCGATTCTTCTCGTTTGTATACCGTTGAATAGCTATTCTTATTACCTATCCAACGACACCACATTTGTCAAGATATCTCGCGATAAGAGCGAAAATAATTAAACATCTTTGGATATTCTCCACACCGAGTCTACCTTAGCGGTGAGATATCGAATATTAGACATATACAAAATTTTGAAAATTAACGTAGATTCCTTCGAGCTTTTGTTCCAAAATTTTTTATATCGATTAGAAACCACCTTCCGCACGTTACCTAATAAAAATTATCTAATTTGATATATGTAAAATTTCTTTTTATCAGTAAAATATATGAAAATTCTGTAAAAACTTAACATTTTAACTAAACAATAGTCTTTATCACTTCCGAAACTACCCTTTTTACATAAATTTTTTACGTTATCTAATACGTACATTATCCCTCTATATCATAAAGTAGTTTTCATCACAGTTTTATAGTAAAAATATTCGAAATTTTTAGTAAATTTGTTCAATTTTGACAAATTTTCGTGCAAAAATCCAGTTTTTCTTAGACAATAGTTACATTAGTTTATCCGATTCTTCTCGTTTGTATACCGTTGAATAGCTATTCTTATTACCTATCCAACGACACCACATTTGTCAAGATATCTCGCGATAAGAGCGAAAATAATTAAACATCTTTGGATATTCTCCACACCGAGTCTACCTTAGCGGTGAGATATCGAATATTAGACATATACAAAATTTTGAAAATTAACGTAGATTCCTTCGAGCTTTTGTTCCAAAATTTTTTATATCGATTAGAAACCACCTTCCGCACGTTACCTAATAAAAATTATCTAATTTGATATATGTAAAATTTCTTTTTATCAGTAAAATATATGAAAATTCTGTAAAAACTTAACATTTTAACTAAACAATAGTCTTTATCACTTCCGAAACTACCCTTTTTACATAAATTTTTTACGTTATCTAATACGTACATTATCCCTCTATATCATAAAGTAGTTTTCATCACAGTTTTATAGTAAAAATATTCGAAATTTTTAGTAAATTTGTTCAATTTTGACAAATTTTCGTGCAAAAATCCAGTTTTTCTTAGACAATAGTTACATTAGTTTATCCGATTCTTCTCGTTTGTATACCGTTGAATAGCTATTCTTATTACCTATCCAACGACACCACATTTGTCAAGATATCTCGCGATAAGAGCGAAAATAATTAAACATCTTTGGATATTCTCCACACCGAGTCTACCTTAGCGGTGAGATATCGAATATTAGACATATACAAAATTTTGAAAATTAACGTAGATTCCTTCGAGCTTTTGTTCCAAAATTTTTTATATCGATTAGAAACCACCTTCCGCACGTTACCTAATAAAAATTATCTAATTTGATATATGTAAAATTTCTTTTTATCAGTAAAATATATGAAAATTCTGTAAAAACTTAACATTTTAACTAAACAATAGTCTTTATCACTTCCGAAACTACCCTTTTTACATAAATTTTTTACGTTATCTAATACGTACATTATCCCTCTATATCATAAAGTAGTTTTCATCACAGTTTTATAGTAAAAATATTCGAAATTTTTAGTAAATTTGTTCAATTTTGACAAATTTTCGTGCAAAAATCCAGTTTTTCTTAGACAATAGTTACATTAGTTTATCCGATTCTTCTCGTTTGTATACCGTTGAATAGCTATTCTTATTACCTATCCAACGACACCACATTTGTCAAGATATCTCGCGATAAGAGCGAAAATAATTAAACATCTTTGGATATTCTCCACACCGAGTCTACCTTAGCGGTGAGATATCGAATATTAGACATATACAAAATTTTGAAAATTAACGTAGATTCCTTCGAGCTTTTGTTCCAAAATTTTTTATATCGATTAGAAACCACCTTCCGCACGTTACCTAATAAAAATTATCTAATTTGATATATGTAAAATTTCTTTTTATCAGTAAAATATATGAAAATTCTGTAAAAACTTAACATTTTAACTAAACAATAGTCTTTATCACTTCCGAAACTACCCTTTTTACATAAATTTTTTACGTTATCTAATACGTACATTATCCCTCTATATCATAAAGTAGTTTTCATCACAGTTTTATAGTAAAAATATTCGAAATTTTTAGTAAATTTGTTCAATTTTGACAAATTTTCGTGCAAAAATCCAGTTTTTCTTAGACAATAGTTACATTAGTTTATCCGATTCTTCTCGTTTGTATACCGTTGAATAGCTATTCTTATTACCTATCCAACGACACCACATTTGTCAAGATATCTCGCGATAAGAGCGAAAATAATTAAACATCTTTGGATATTCTCCACACCGAGTCTACCTTAGCGGTGAGATATCGAATATTAGACATATACAAAATTTTGAAAATTAACGTAGATTCCTTCGAGCTTTTGTTCCAAAATTTTTTATATCGATTAGAAACCACCTTCCGCACGTTACCTAATAAAAATTATCTAATTTGATATATGTAAAATTTCTTTTTATCAGTAAAATATATGAAAATTCTGTAAAAACTTAACATTTTAACTAAACAATAGTCTTTATCACTTCCGAAACTACCCTTTTTACATAAATTTTTTACGTTATCTAATACGTACATTATCCCTCTATATCATAAAGTAGTTTTCATCACAGTTTTATAGTAAAAATATTCGAAATTTTTAGTAAATTTGTTCAATTTTGACAAATTTTCGTGCAAAAATCCAGTTTTTCTTAGACAATAGTTACATTAGTTTATCCGATTCTTCTCGTTTGTATACCGTTGAATAGCTATTCTTATTACCTATCCAACGACACCACATTTGTCAAGATATCTCGCGATAAGAGCGAAAATAATTAAACATCTTTGGATATTCTCCACACCGAGTCTACCTTAGCGGTGAGATATCGAATATTAGACATATACAAAATTTTGAAAATTAACGTAGATTCCTTCGAGCTTTTGTTCCAAAATTTTTTATATCGATTAGAAACCACCTTCCGCACGTTACCTAATAAAAATTATCTAATTTGATATATGTAAAATTTCTTTTTATCAGTAAAATATATGAAAATTCTGTAAAAACTTAACATTTTAACTAAACAATAGTCTTTATCACTTCCGAAACTACCCTTTTTACATAAATTTTTTACGTTATCTAATACGTACATTATCCCTCTATATCATAAAGTAGTTTTCATCACAGTTTTATAGTAAAAATATTCGAAATTTTTAGTAAATTTGTTCAATTTTGACAAATTTTCGTGCAAAAATCCAGTTTTTCTTAGACAATAGTTACATTAGTTTATCCGATTCTTCTCGTTTGTATACCGTTGAATAGCTATTCTTATTACCTATCCAACGACACCACATTTGTCAAGATATCTCGCGATAAGAGCGAAAATAATTAAACATCTTTGGATATTCTCCACACCGAGTCTACCTTAGCGGTGAGATATCGAATATTAGACATATACAAAATTTTGAAAATTAACGTAGATTCCTTCGAGCTTTTGTTCCAAAATTTTTTATATCGATTAGAAACCACCTTCCGCACGTTACCTAATAAAAATTATCTAATTTGATATATGTAAAATTTCTTTTTATCAGTAAAATATATGAAAATTCTGTAAAAACTTAACATTTTAACTAAACAATAGTCTTTATCACTTCCGAAACTACCCTTTTTACATAAATTTTTTACGTTATCTAATACGTACATTATCCCTCTATATCATAAAGTAGTTTTCATCACAGTTTTATAGTAAAAATATTCGAAATTTTTAGTAAATTTGTTCAATTTTGACAAATTTTCGTGCAAAAATCCAGTTTTTCTTAGACAATAGTTACATTAGTTTATCCGATTCTTCTCGTTTGTATACCGTTGAATAGCTATTCTTATTACCTATCCAACGACACCACATTTGTCAAGATATCTCGCGATAAGAGCGAAAATAATTAAACATCTTTGGATATTCTCCACACCGAGTCTACCTTAGCGGTGAGATATCGAATATTAGACATATACAAAATTTTGAAAATTAACGTAGATTCCTTCGAGCTTTTGTTCCAAAATTTTTTATATCGATTAGAAACCACCTTCCGCACGTTACCTAATAAAAATTATCTAATTTGATATATGTAAAATTTCTTTTTATCAGTAAAATATATGAAAATTCTGTAAAAACTTAACATTTTAACTAAACAATAGTCTTTATCACTTCCGAAACTACCCTTTTTACATAAATTTTTTACGTTATCTAATACGTACATTATCCCTCTATATCATAAAGTAGTTTTCATCACAGTTTTATAGTAAAAATATTCGAAATTTTTAGTAAATTTGTTCAATTTTGACAAATTTTCGTGCAAAAATCCAGTTTTTCTTAGACAATAGTTACATTAGTTTATCCGATTCTTCTCGTTTGTATACCGTTGAATAGCTATTCTTATTACCTATCCAACGACACCACATTTGTCAAGATATCTCGCGATAAGAGCGAAAATAATTAAACATCTTTGGATATTCTCCACACCGAGTCTACCTTAGCGGTGAGATATCGAATATTAGACATATACAAAATTTTGAAAATTAACGTAGATTCCTTCGAGCTTTTGTTCCAAAATTTTTTATATCGATTAGAAACCACCTTCCGCACGTTACCTAATAAAAATTATCTAATTTGATATATGTAAAATTTCTTTTTATCAGTAAAATATATGAAAATTCTGTAAAAACTTAACATTTTAACTAAACAATAGTCTTTATCACTTCCGAAACTACCCTTTTTACATAAATTTTTTACGTTATCTAATACGTACATTATCCCTCTATATCATAAAGTAGTTTTCATCACAGTTTTATAGTAAAAATATTCGAAATTTTTAGTAAATTTGTTCAATTTTGACAAATTTTCGTGCAAAAATCCAGTTTTTCTTAGACAATAGTTACATTAGTTTATCCGATTCTTCTCGTTTGTATACCGTTGAATAGCTATTCTTATTACCTATCCAACGACACCACATTTGTCAAGATATCTCGCGATAAGAGCGAAAATAATTAAACATCTTTGGATATTCTCCACACCGAGTCTACCTTAGCGGTGAGATATCGAATATTAGACATATACAAAATTTTGAAAATTAACGTAGATTCCTTCGAGCTTTTGTTCCAAAATTTTTTATATCGATTAGAAACCACCTTCCGCACGTTACCTAATAAAAATTATCTAATTTGATATATGTAAAATTTCTTTTTATCAGTAAAATATATGAAAATTCTGTAAAAACTTAACATTTTAACTAAACAATAGTCTTTATCACTTCCGAAACTACCCTTTTTACATAAATTTTTTACGTTATCTAATACGTACATTATCCCTCTATATCATAAAGTAGTTTTCATCACAGTTTTATAGTAAAAATATTCGAAATTTTTAGTAAATTTGTTCAATTTTGACAAATTTTCGTGCAAAAATCCAGTTTTTCTTAGACAATAGTTACATTAGTTTATCCGATTCTTCTCGTTTGTATACCGTTGAATAGCTATTCTTATTACCTATCCAACGACACCACATTTGTCAAGATATCTCGCGATAAGAGCGAAAATAATTAAACATCTTTGGATATTCTCCACACCGAGTCTACCTTAGCGGTGAGATATCGAATATTAGACATATACAAAATTTTGAAAATTAACGTAGATTCCTTCGAGCTTTTGTTCCAAAATTTTTTATATCGATTAGAAACCACCTTCCGCACGTTACCTAATAAAAATTATCTAATTTGATATATGTAAAATTTCTTTTTATCAGTAAAATATATGAAAATTCTGTAAAAACTTAACATTTTAACTAAACAATAGTCTTTATCACTTCCGAAACTACCCTTTTTACATAAATTTTTTACGTTATCTAATACGTACATTATCCCTCTATATCATAAAGTAGTTTTCATCACAGTTTTATAGTAAAAATATTCGAAATTTTTAGTAAATTTGTTCAATTTTGACAAATTTTCGTGCAAAAATCCAGTTTTTCTTAGACAATAGTTACATTAGTTTATCCGATTCTTCTCGTTTGTATACCGTTGAATAGCTATTCTTATTACCTATCCAACGACACCACATTTGTCAAGATATCTCGCGATAAGAGCGAAAATAATTAAACATCTTTGGATATTCTCCACACCGAGTCTACCTTAGCGGTGAGATATCGAATATTAGACATATACAAAATTTTGAAAATTAACGTAGATTCCTTCGAGCTTTTGTTCCAAAATTTTTTATATCGATTAGAAACCACCTTCCGCACGTTACCTAATAAAAATTATCTAATTTGATATATGTAAAATTTCTTTTTATCAGTAAAATATATGAAAATTCTGTAAAAACTTAACATTTTAACTAAACAATAGTCTTTATCACTTCCGAAACTACCCTTTTTACATAAATTTTTTACGTTATCTAATACGTACATTATCCCTCTATATCATAAAGTAGTTTTCATCACAGTTTTATAGTAAAAATATTCGAAATTTTTAGTAAATTTGTTCAATTTTGACAAATTTTCGTGCAAAAATCCAGTTTTTCTTAGACAATAGTTACATTAGTTTATCCGATTCTTCTCGTTTGTATACCGTTGAATAGCTATTCTTATTACCTATCCAACGACACCACATTTGTCAAGATATCTCGCGATAAGAGCGAAAATAATTAAACATCTTTGGATATTCTCCACACCGAGTCTACCTTAGCGGTGAGATATCGAATATTAGACATATACAAAATTTTGAAAATTAACGTAGATTCCTTCGAGCTTTTGTTCCAAAATTTTTTATATCGATTAGAAACCACCTTCCGCACGTTACCTAATAAAAATTATCTAATTTGATATATGTAAAATTTCTTTTTATCAGTAAAATATATGAAAATTCTGTAAAAACTTAACATTTTAACTAAACAATAGTCTTTATCACTTCCGAAACTACCCTTTTTACATAAATTTTTTACGTTATCTAATACGTACATTATCCCTCTATATCATAAAGTAGTTTTCATCACAGTTTTATAGTAAAAATATTCGAAATTTTTAGTAAATTTGTTCAATTTTGACAAATTTTCGTGCAAAAATCCAGTTTTTCTTAGACAATAGTTACATTAGTTTATCCGATTCTTCTCGTTTGTATACCGTTGAATAGCTATTCTTATTACCTATCCAACGACACCACATTTGTCAAGATATCTCGCGATAAGAGCGAAAATAATTAAACATCTTTGGATATTCTCCACACCGAGTCTACCTTAGCGGTGAGATATCGAATATTAGACATATACAAAATTTTGAAAATTAACGTAGATTCCTTCGAGCTTTTGTTCCAAAATTTTTTATATCGATTAGAAACCACCTTCCGCACGTTACCTAATAAAAATTATCTAATTTGATATATGTAAAATTTCTTTTTATCAGTAAAATATATGAAAATTCTGTAAAAACTTAACATTTTAACTAAACAATAGTCTTTATCACTTCCGAAACTACCCTTTTTACATAAATTTTTTACGTTATCTAATACGTACATTATCCCTCTATATCATAAAGTAGTTTTCATCACAGTTTTATAGTAAAAATATTCGAAATTTTTAGTAAATTTGTTCAATTTTGACAAATTTTCGTGCAAAAATCCAGTTTTTCTTAGACAATAGTTACATTAGTTTATCCGATTCTTCTCGTTTGTATACCGTTGAATAGCTATTCTTATTACCTATCCAACGACACCACATTTGTCAAGATATCTCGCGATAAGAGCGAAAATAATTAAACATCTTTGGATATTCTCCACACCGAGTCTACCTTAGCGGTGAGATATCGAATATTAGACATATACAAAATTTTGAAAATTAACGTAGATTCCTTCGAGCTTTTGTTCCAAAATTTTTTATATCGATTAGAAACCACCTTCCGCACGTTACCTAATAAAAATTATCTAATTTGATATATGTAAAATTTCTTTTTATCAGTAAAATATATGAAAATTCTGTAAAAACTTAACATTTTAACTAAACAATAGTCTTTATCACTTCCGAAACTACCCTTTTTACATAAATTTTTTACGTTATCTAATACGTACATTATCCCTCTATATCATAAAGTAGTTTTCATCACAGTTTTATAGTAAAAATATTCGAAATTTTTAGTAAATTTGTTCAATTTTGACAAATTTTCGTGCAAAAATCCAGTTTTTCTTAGACAATAGTTACATTAGTTTATCCGATTCTTCTCGTTTGTATACCGTTGAATAGCTATTCTTATTACCTATCCAACGACACCACATTTGTCAAGATATCTCGCGATAAGAGCGAAAATAATTAAACATCTTTGGATATTCTCCACACCGAGTCTACCTTAGCGGTGAGATATCGAATATTAGACATATACAAAATTTTGAAAATTAACGTAGATTCCTTCGAGCTTTTGTTCCAAAATTTTTTATATCGATTAGAAACCACCTTCCGCACGTTACCTAATAAAAATTATCTAATTTGATATATGTAAAATTTCTTTTTATCAGTAAAATATATGAAAATTCTGTAAAAACTTAACATTTTAACTAAACAATAGTCTTTATCACTTCCGAAACTACCCTTTTTACATAAATTTTTTACGTTATCTAATACGTACATTATCCCTCTATATCATAAAGTAGTTTTCATCACAGTTTTATAGTAAAAATATTCGAAATTTTTAGTAAATTTGTTCAATTTTGACAAATTTTCGTGCAAAAATCCAGTTTTTCTTAGACAATAGTTACATTAGTTTATCCGATTCTTCTCGTTTGTATACCGTTGAATAGCTATTCTTATTACCTATCCAACGACACCACATTTGTCAAGATATCTCGCGATAAGAGCGAAAATAATTAAACATCTTTGGATATTCTCCACACCGAGTCTACCTTAGCGGTGAGATATCGAATATTAGACATATACAAAATTTTGAAAATTAACGTAGATTCCTTCGAGCTTTTGTTCCAAAATTTTTTATATCGATTAGAAACCACCTTCCGCACGTTACCTAATAAAAATTATCTAATTTGATATATGTAAAATTTCTTTTTATCAGTAAAATATATGAAAATTCTGTAAAAACTTAACATTTTAACTAAACAATAGTCTTTATCACTTCCGAAACTACCCTTTTTACATAAATTTTTTACGTTATCTAATACGTACATTATCCCTCTATATCATAAAGTAGTTTTCATCACAGTTTTATAGTAAAAATATTCGAAATTTTTAGTAAATTTGTTCAATTTTGACAAATTTTCGTGCAAAAATCCAGTTTTTCTTAGACAATAGTTACATTAGTTTATCCGATTCTTCTCGTTTGTATACCGTTGAATAGCTATTCTTATTACCTATCCAACGACACCACATTTGTCAAGATATCTCGCGATAAGAGCGAAAAAATCGCCCTCCCACCCTCCCTACGGTTATTACTTACGTGGAAAACCGTGACCTTGGCAATATTCATATTATACAAAAATGATTTTGCACTAAATTTCTTATTGGAATTGTTTAAAGTTCACATCAAATAGTATTTTTTAATTCGGTCACCCTATTGTAAGACTTAGTTTACTACGATCAATTGTACGTTTTATATTATTTTGTTTTGTTTATTATTGGTTGTTCTTATTTAGGTGTGTGCGATATCTGTGTTTGGTTATTTAGCTTAGTAGATGATTTCTGTTGTTTCTATACACAGTTTTCAGGATGCCCAAACACGAGGAAAAACGACCTCCACCAATAACAGCTGAGACTGTCACTGATAACGATTCATTCATCAACGCTATTAATTTGCTCACTCATACGATATCGGTGACAGTTCATGAAGGCAAAAACTTGGCTAGGATAAATAAATTATATATCTCTACTTGTAGTGCAGAGATCTCAAAATGTGCGAACATTTTCATCAAAAGCTTGTTGGGATTCAATTCTTGCGACGACTCAGCTCCAACCTGTAAAGAAGTAGTCGAACCTGTGAACGCGACCCCGATTCCGCCTCCTCCCGCCTTTAACATTAATAATGTTGATTCTACCACTACCAAGACTATTGACCAAACAGTTTTTACTGCTCCACTACCTTACGTGAACATCTCAGATGAGTCTATTAAAATTCTCAAGAAGGAAGTAGCCTCGTGTGTCAGAGAGGAATTGGGCAAGTTTGCGAAAAAACATCCTCCAGCGACTGTTTCTGCCCGCCCGATCTCATCGGCGACTACTTCCAGCGGTATGAGCTATGCGCAGATGGCTGGTCGCTCTAACGCCAACCTAGCTCAATCCAACCCGCAAGAGCAGGTAGTATTCAAACCCATTTCGCGACCGGCACTCGTCATAACTACTTTAGTACCCACTACCTCTAGGCAGGAGACTATCACCGCCCTGCGAAAAACTATAAGTTTTAAAGACGCTCAGTATACGCCCGCCCGGGTACAACCTCTGTCGAAGGGTAAAATGCGGGTTGAATTTGATAACACCCAACAACGCGACGACGCGCTGAAACGCATCCAAAGCTCGAAAACGGCTGAAGTCAGTGCTGAGACAGCCAGAAGTTTGAGACCCATGATCCTATTGAAGGGGATATGCAGCGACATACCCACTGAAGACTTGGTCGACATTATTGTAAATCAGAATGAAGGTCTTAAAGAACTTGTAAAATCTCCTGACGATCTAGTCTTCAAGTTCAAACGGGCTAACCGCAACGCCAATCTATTTAATGCCGCGTTCATTGTGACTCCTAAGATCTGGCAATTTGCTAATAAAAATGGCCGGCTGGGAATTGATTATCAGAGGGTACATGTGGAGGACTTTTGTCCTTTCCTACAGTGCCACTCCTGTCTCCAGTTTGGCCACGTGCAAAAACACTGCAAGGCAGAATCGAAGAGGTGTGCCCATTGTTCCGATCAGTCTCATGTCGAATCGGACTGTCCACACAGAGGCTTCTCTGATAAGATCAAGTGCTTCAATTGTTTGTTACATAACGGAAAATTCAACACAACTAAACACCCAGCAGAACATAAAGCGACATCAAACAACTGCCCGATACTACGGGCAATGAGAAACAAAATACAAAATCTAGTCGATTATGGATCAGAACAATAATAAATTAAAAATCATACAGTGTAACACAGATAGATCTCACAATAGTCTCCATGAATTCATTCACTTTTTCAAATCTAGTTCTTATGATGTTGCACTGGTATCCGAGCCATACACGGGCTCTGGTGACATTGTGAAATCATTCGGAGGGTTGAATATATTTCAATACACTGGCGGTGGTCGTGTTAAGGCATGCATTGTCGCCAAAAACAACTTATCACTCCTCGGTATTTCGCAATATTCTACCACCAATTTGTGTGTGGTTCGGACCAGTTTCGGCCATAATCATTTATACATAGCTTCAGTTTATATTGAACCGAATGATGACGACATAAACACCCTTCACCACATTGACACCTTGCTTCAAGGCACTTCTGCCGCTCCTTGCATCCTTGGGGGTGATTTTAATGGGTGGCACCAATTATGGGGAAGCATAAAAAATAACACTCGGGGCAACGATATTGTCGATTTAGCCTACGCCAATGATTTGTACGTATGCAACGTTGGCTCCACACCCACTTTCGAGACAGTCACTCATGGTCAAGTACGCACATCAATAATAGATATCACACTTGCGTCGTCATCTATTTATCAGCATATCACAGACTGGCAAGTCAACATTCATGCATGTCCATCATCGCAGCATAACGCAGTGGAGTTTGTCTACACTCACCCTCAATATGGTAACGTACAGAAATCTCTCAATACATCCACCCATAGATACAAAACCAGTAAAGCTAACTGGACAGAATTTAAAGCTTCTCTTTGCACACAAATGGCATCATCCAATTTACTCGACACTGACATCCATTCACTCGCATCATCTGATCTTGATAAAATCATTGACACTATCACAAACATCATACACACAGCTTGCCAGTCTTCCATGCCGATCAGATCGGGTACCTCCAAGGGCCAACCGCTCTGGTGGAGCGACGACCTCGAGAATCGGAAGAGGGAGGTTATCGACCTTCATAGGAAGCTACATGCCGCCAAACGAAGAAATCAAGACATTGAAGCACTTGCACACGATTTACAAGAAAAGAAAAGGGAATATGCGGAAGAGTTACGGAGGAAGTCTTGCGATAGTTTCCGAGAGTTTTGCGAACTTCAGACTAAAGAGAACGTTTGGTCTCTGACTAATAGGTTGCTTAAGGATGCTAACCCTCGACGACCTCCTACTACTTTCAAGGTGGCGGGCAGCTATACCCACGACAATCTCGAAACTGCGCATGCATTACTCAATCACTTTTACCCGGAAGACACTTCGGATACCCTCCCAAGGCACCATGAACTTAGACTCGAAACAAAAGATACACCCAACTCTACAGACGACCCTCTGTTCACTGCGGCAGAAGTGCTGGAGATCTTGGAAAGAATGAACGCCAAAAAAGCTCCTGGCCTGGATGGCTTGACAGCTGATATCTGCACACAGTTTGTTCATCATTATCCCCAACTTATCACAGATATCGCTAACCGCTGTCTCTCGCTTCAGTACTTCCCCAAGCAGTGGAAGAGGGCATACATCAAAATTATTCCGAAACCTAATAAATCTGATTATACACAGTTAGAATCACACAGACCCATAGGATTGATTCCAGTTTTTGGGAAGGTATTAGAGAAGCTTTTTACTAATAGAATCACTTTTATTGCGGGATCTACCAAAAATTTGCACCCTAAGCAATTTGGTTTTCGAGAGCAGACAAGCACGACTATGGCAATCGACTCTGCGCTCAGTGCTATTCGTGAGGCCCGAGTCAGTGGTCACAAAGTCTTGTCTGTCTCTTTAGATATCAGAGCAGCGTTCGACAACGCTTGGTGGCCTGCGCTGCTCCACCGACTTAGAAAAACAAAATGCCCCAATAACATTTATGGGCTAATTCAAAATTATTTACAGGACAGAGAGGTTGTTTTAGATCATGCCGACATTCGCGTCACCAAAAGGATGTCAAAGGGCTGCATCCAGGGGTCCGCA